>JAILWY010000029.1:5917500-5919167 GCA_022113835.1 Atopsyche davidsoni | reverse complement strand
CGATAGCCGTTCCACCTGTCTGCTCCCAGGGTGCACCACGAGGAGGTCTGAGGTCCGGCTTTGCACCCCAAACCTAACCTAACCTAACCTAACTAATACCTAACCTGAACCTTGACTGCCTAACCTTGGACCTAACCTTGACCTATCCTTGACCTAACCTTGACCTAACCTTGACCCTAACCTTGACCTAACCTTGACCTAACCTTGGACCTAAACCTTGACCTAACCTTGACCTATACTTGACCTAACCTTGACCTAACCTTGACCTAACCTTGACCACCTTGACCTAACCTTGACCTAACCTTGACCTAACCTTGACCTAACCTTGACCTAACCTTGACTAACCTTGACCTAACCTTGACCTAACCTTGACTCTCAACCTTGACCTAACCTTGACCTAACCTTGACCTAACCTTGACCTAACCTTGACCTAACGACTACCTTGACCTAACCTTGACCTAACCTTGACCTAACCTTGACCTAAACCTTGACCTAACCTTGACCTATACCTTGACCTAACCTTGACCTAACCTTGACCTAACCTTGACCTAAACCTTGACCTAACCTTGACCTAACCTTGACCTAACCTTGACTAACCTTGACCTAACCTTGACCTAACCTTGACCTAACCTTGACCTAACCTTGACCTAACCTTGACCTAACCTTGACCTAACCTTGACCTAAACCTTGACCTAACCTTGACCTAACCTTGACCTTATCCTTGACCTAACCTTGACCTAACCTTGACCTAACCTTGACCTAACCTTGACCTAACCCTTGACCTAACCTTGACCTAACCTTGACCTAAACCTTGACCTAACCTTGACCTAACCTTGACTAACCTTGACCTAACCTTCCTGACCTAACCTTGACCTTAACCTTGACTTAACCTTGACTTAACCTTGACTTAACCTTGACTTAACCTTGACTTAACCTTGACTTAACCTTGACTTAACCTTGACTTAACCTTGACTTAAACCTTGACTTAACCTTGACTTAACCTTGACCTTAACCTTGACTTAACCTTGACTTAACCTTGACTTACCTTGACTTAACCTTGACTTAACCTTGACTTAACCTTGACTTAACCTTGACTTAAACCTTGACTTAACCTTGACTTAACCTTGACTTAAACCTTGACTTAACCTTGACTTAACCTTGACTTAACCTTGACTTAACCTTGACTTAACCTTGACTTAACCTTGACTTAACCTTGACTTAACCTTGACTTAACCTTGACTTAACCTTGACTTAACCTTGACTTAACCTTGACTTAACCTTGACTTAACCTTGACTTAACCTTGACTTAACCTTGACTTAACCTTGACTTAACCCTTGACTTAACCTTGACTTAACCTTGACTTAACCTTGACTTAACCTTGACTTAACCTTGACTTAACCTTGACTTAACCTTGACCTTAACCTTGACTTAACTTGACTTAACCTTGACTTTAACCTTGACTTAACCTTGACTTAACCTTGACTTAACCTTGACTTGAATTGATGAGGATTAGATAGATAGATAGATAGATAGATAGATAGATAGATAGATAGATAGAGATAGATAGATAGATAGATAGATAGATAGATAGATAGAAAGATAGATAGATAGATAGATATATAGATAGATAGATAGATAGATAGATAGATAGATAGATAGATAGATA